>ONZH01008249.1:0-10110 GCA_900303285.1 Rhinella marina
GTCTGATGGGGGGGGGGATCCTTTGTGCTCCACTGCTCCACCATGTTCCACTGCTATGACTGCTGGAGGGTAGTGGGGTGCAGCAGAAGCTCCATCATCAGTAACTTGAATCTTAAGTCTCTGATGAGCATGTTTCTTCACCCACCAACAGAAGAAACCACCCAGCAGCGTCAGGACATGAAGCAGAACCTTTCTTGGACTGCACCCTGTCACCCAGGATTCAAGATCCCCTGGACTACTGGGTCGCCAAGCGTAAATTGTGGCCACAACTGCAGGGGTTCACTGTTGGTGGCCTGGACTAGCTATGCATGCTGCTGCAATGGACAGTGATGTACACTAAGATACACTCTTCGGTGAAGCGTCCGGATCGAATTTTTGAAAAATTAGCATCAATACTTTTAACAACTGTATTTAGTAAAGTTCAACTGAATAATATTTTTTCTGTTATTGTCTTCTCTATTAAATGGAAAAATATGAAGTATATACCTAGTGTCTCAGTAACAGCAACATATTAGGTATATTTGTTCTCATTATTTTGCACTCACCTGTGTATATCCATATACGCTTAACAGCTGGGCCATGGGGAGAGTCGTCTCCGAATGTAAATCTCCAATAAACCCGACCACTGCATCCTTCTCCATACATGAGTAGTTTGGAGCTGTCACTTTGTGTCCGGACAGTATCTGCAGAACATCTTTTATAGCTTTATTCACATGTCCACAAGAGTCGTATATATGATATCCCAGAGTCACATTGGGCAGAATATCTGAACGCTTGTTAGTTTCCGCAATAGCAAAAAGAAAAGCCAACAGATGTCCATATTGTCTTGCATGAGGTCTACAAAAAAGAGTGTGTACATATACAGATGTGTACTTCATTGACTTTTCTCTTAGGTCAATATATCCCAAAATGAGGGGCACAAAATAACCATGATTGAAAAAAAGAAAATGATTGCATTACTCTCAGTGCCCTACAGAGTAAGAGCTCCATTCACAAAAGTCATAAATAACATTGCAACAAATCACTTAACAACTAAAACAAGAGGAATGAGGGCCCTGCTCAGCCCGACCTTCTTAACACAATAAGGGAGTAGATATCAGGCTACATGAGCTAGTCACCAGGCAATACCTGTAGAGCTTCTGGCTGCATATTGGGGATGTTTTGATGATGGATTCATTGCTTTTAGAGAATGCCTAAAACATATGTTAGAGATTAACCTAACTGTTGGGGAAGGGCATTTCACATACTGTAATTGGTGTAGCTCAGAAGAAGTTTTGGCGTCAGAGGTGGATTGGCCATAGAACTTACAGGGAAATTTCCCGGTGGGCCGACGCCCAAGAAGCCACCTGGACCCTCCTCAAGGCCAGCTAGTGAAAGTTTTTGGTGATGTATTTTGTTTCTGCTGGCAGTATTTTATGATGGACTGTGGTATTTGGCTCTGTTGGTGTGGTATAATGTGCAACCATATGGTACTGCTGGCTCTGCTTTCCATTATTTTGGACCCAACTACACAACAGGGCCACTTTTAGTATTTTTTTCCAGGGCCACTTTAAGGTCCCAGTCCACCTCTGCCCCCAGTCGAGAGTGAGAGGTTTCTATTGTGGTGGATGGTTAGTCTTAAGTCATTGTCTGAACAGAGGGCACATGTAGGGTGGTAAACAGAAATGAGGGAGAAGATGTATGGGAGCGCAGCACTGTGGACAGCTTTGTGGGTGAAAACAAGCAGGTTAAATGGAATTCTGTACTGTATAGTCAACCAATGCAATGACTAGTACATGGAGGTGGCATTGGAGAAGCAGTTAAGGTCCCTTTACACAGGACAATTTAGCAGGTGATTGTTGGGAAGGTTGTGCTCCTTCCTGGAAAGCGCCTGCTCATCAGTGAAGAAGACTGCCGCATTTACATTACATGTAGGCGATCTCCTTCACAGTATAGGGATGAGCAATTGCTAATGCCATTGCTTGTCCTCAAAGAGATGGCCTTGATTGGGACTGCCTGCTACCCTACCTGATGTTTTCTACTGGAAAGGTGCCCCAGGCTTCTACAGGGTTTTCACCATTTGAGTTAGCCAATGGCCGTCACCCAAGGGGTTTACTAAATGTGGCCAAAAAAAACCTGGGAGACTGAGGCTACTCCATATAAAAGTGTCATCGAAAATGTGGCCCAAATGCAAGACCAGATAGCGAACATATGGCCCAGATGCAAGACCGGATAGCAACAGTAATGTTGTCAAAGCACACCTTCAAAGAGCTCAGGAGATTCAGCAGAATTTATAATAGATCTGCAAGGGTGAGAGTTACAGGTCCCTTATTTTAGTGCCCATGGTGGAAAGAAAGTCCCTGGAAAAGTGGCAGGGTCCCAGTTTCTCTTGTCCCAGACAAGAGAAAACCATTCCAGATTATTAGGGTTATTCACTTTAGAAAAAAAATGACTGAGGAGAGATCTAATAACTATGTATAAATATATCAGGGGTCAGTACAGAGATCTCTCCCATGATCTATTTATCCCCAGGACTGTGACTGTGACGAGGGGACATCCTCTGCGTCTGGAGGAGAGAAGGTTTGTACACAAACATAGAAGAGGATTCTTTACGGTAAGAGCTGTGAGACTATGGAACTCTCTGCCTGAGGAGGTGGCGATGGTAAGTTCACTAAAAGAGTTCAAGAGGGGCCTGGATGTATTTCTGGAGGGTAATAATATTACAGGTTATAGTTACTAGAGAGAGGTCGTTGAATTATTCTGATTGCCTGATTGGAGTTGGGAAGGAATTTTTTTCCTATAAAGTGGGGAAAATTGGCTTCTACCTCACATATTTTTTTGCCTTCCTCTGGGATCAACTTGCAGGATAACAGGCTGAACTGGATGGACAGATGTCTTTTTTTACAGCCTTATAAACTATGTTACCTTGTTAGATTGGAAGATCGGGAATCCTCAGTGGTCCTCAATTAGCCTAGTAAAAAATAGTGAAGCGCTGTCAGTGCACCAGAAAAAAAAGGCAAAGGAGTTACTGCAGAAAAATAGATGGATGTTTTCTGACATACTGGGCCGTACCCACCTGATAAAAGACTGCGTTAAAATTGAGGCTCACAGTAAGGTGAACATAAAGCCATACAGGATACCAAAAGCATGCAGAGAGAAGGTATCATCTGAGGTCAGGCACATGCTTGAGACCAATGGGACTTGGAGATTCTGCAATCATTTCAGGAAGTTAAATCAGGTATCAAAATTTGGCACGTACCCCATGCCAAGAGTAGATGAACTGATTGAGAGGCTTATGAAGGCAAGGTATATCACAACAATTGACCTTACAAAGGATTATTGGCAGATACCATTGTCAGATGAGGCTAAAAAGAAGATGGCATTCTCCACTCCACAGGGACTGTTCCAGTATTTGTTGATGCCATTTGCGTTACATGCGAACCTGCTACGTTCCAGAGGTTAATGGACCTAATCTTTAGGCCAGATTGTGACTATGCTTCCACTTACCTTGACTATGTGGTCAATTTTTCATCAGACTGGAAAAGTCACTTCTGTAAGGTACAGGCCATGATCGACTCGATTAGTGATGCGGGCCTAACCAGAAATTCTAAGAAGTGTGCAGTGGGTCTAGAGGAAGCAAAATACCTAGGCTACATTATTGGTAAAGGGTTGGTTAAACCCTGGTCGATAAAGTGGAGGCAATACAGAACTGACCTAAGCCCTTAACAAAAAAACAAGTCAGGGCATTCCTGGGCATAACTGGGTAACTGGGTGTCAGTAATGGTGAAGTGAACCCAAGAGAATGCTTTTCAGAGCCTAAAATCTGTCCAATGTCAACAGCCAATTAGAGATGAGCGAGCATGCTTGGCCGAGCATGCTCGGGAGCAATTTTCGAGTAGTAGCGTACGCATCTTCTAATCTGTACGCTAATGCGTACGTATCTTGCAATTTGTACGCATTAGCGTACAAATTTATAAGATGCGTACGCATTAGTGTACAGATTAGAAGATGCATATGCATTAGCATACAGATTATGAAATGCGTACGCTAATACTCGAAAAATTGCTCATCTCTACAGCCAATGCTTATTTCCCCGGATTTTAGGAAGGTGTTTCTGGTATGATACAGGCTTGGGAGTTGTCCTGTCATAGGTGATAAATGGAGAGGAATACCCAGTGACGTACCTGAGTAGAAAGCTGACCCCAGCAGAACAAAAAATAATGCCAAAGTAGAATGAGTGTCCAGCCATTGCACTGGAGTCACTAAAATATTATCTGCTGGGTAGGAAATTTGTGTTGGTGACAGACCATACTGCTTTGGCCAGGAAGAATCAAAACAGAAAAAATGCAACACTGACCAGGTGGTTTCTCTCCTTGCAAAGTTTTAATTACAAGGTGGAACATAAACTGGGCAAATTGCAGGGAAACATGGATGTATTGTCCAGAATACACTGTATTTCTTGCTAAAAGTGCAGCCAAGAGTCGGTGGGTTCCTCTGACACACTTAGTTGGCATGGCCTGTCCACCTGTCCTCAATCTGCCTCTGTTATTTTCTGTTACCTCAGCTAGAGAAGTATTATATGCCGTCAGCTTGGCTACATTTTGCAGGGAGTGCAAGCTTCTAGAGGACAGTCAGCAGCTACCACCCAGCCAGGATCTGGAGGAGAGATACGCTGCTTCCTCTTGTAGGCAGGCAAGTAGTGATGATGAGAGTTGTGTGGGATATGGTGTTGTGAGCAGTCAGGCACATGGCCCTGAGACTGATAAAGGAGAAATCAGTTACCTTCAAACAGTAGTGGATGATGATGTAGCCAATCTCTAATAATCAGGTGAAGAGGGTGGCAGCTTGCGCGTGAGGCAGCGTGAGTCAGCAGGGTGTCAGCAGTTGGAGGTCAGGAGCAAAACGTGCCTGGGTTAGACCACCCGCTATACAGGAGCCTACCTGTCCGGAAAGTAACTGTGCAGGAGTTCATGGAGGCAGCAGTAACAGGCAGTCAGCCCGGAGTGGTGGGGGTAAAATTCCATACTCGGCAGTGTGGCATTTTTTTATCAAGCCGCTGGAGTACGTCAACATAACCATTTGCAGAATCTGTGGGCAGGAGGTGAAGCGTGGCCTGGGTGCCAATGTTGCCACCACGGCACTGTGAAAACACATGCAGCAACAATGGGAAGAATGGGCTGTTTGAGGAGGTCACTTAATTTGTTAGTTGCCAGGACTACTGCATAAACTACGTCATTCCACTGCTTCACGTCCTGGAGCAGATGTTGCTAAATCTGGCTGACCAGGGGACAGGAGACGTGGTGCCTACACCTCACTTCCAACTGAGCCCTGAAGGGGCTGAAATAGAGGAGAAGGAGGAAGACATTTACACACAAGCAATGTATACAGAAATGAATGGTTTTTCACAAGTGACAGGAGGGGAGGAGCTGCAGGGCAATGAGGAACACCAGGCAGATGACCCAGACACACAGTGGGAGTATGCAGTGGAGATCACAAAGGTTTGACCATGGTGTCCACTGCGCACATGTTTCACTGCCATGGCTTCTGGGGGGTTAGGAGCAGTACCAGCTCCATCTTCAGCAGCTTGCTGCTGATGGAGCTGGTGAGACTGCTGATAGGAAGGGATGGCCTTAACCTCCACCCTAACTCTCCCAACCCCTCCAATTAACATAACCAATACCTGCATTAATGAAGACAGGACTCCTTATCTTTCCAAACACCTTTATTGTTGGGTGGTGATCGGCCACAGCATCTTAGTATTTTTTCAACCAATGCGGTAAACATCAAAACATGTTAACTGTAACACCGAGACGGAGCGATATGCCAACCACCGGACTCCCGGCGGGTAAGTCCGCCATCTGCCTATCCACCTCGTGATCTGTTTAACTACCGCCTGCTGTGACTTGAAAGGTTGAAATAGCAACTTCAGCACAACAAAACAGGAAAAAACACTGAAGTATACACAAAAAACAAGCATCTTAGAAACAACCTTGAGTAGCCACATAAAGCCCACACCCAGGGCAGGAGGGCGGGACCAGGATTCCTCCGGTCACAAGTGAAAGAACAGGGGGAGGAGGTAAGCTATAAATACCCTAAGGGAGGGTCTATTCATCATGTAGGAGGGCAAAATGCCACCCAGAGGAGGTGATCTCCTGTGTTCCATTATATTAACCCCTTCATTACACGCCACTACAAAAAAAAAAGGGGGAGATGGGTTGGTTCTACTTACAGAAACCCCGGCCATAGCTTATAAACAAGGGCATCAGCAGTCCCCCTCCATATGACGTCAGGTGCCCCTCCAGATTCCATAGAGTCTCTGATGAGCAGTTTTCTTTACCCGCCTAGTGAAGAAAACACCCACCAGCAGCAACAAGACATGGAGCAGAACCTGTACCAGCAGGTGGTGGCATATTTGGACTGCACACTGCTACCCAGTGGCGGACATACCACCTGTGCAGCCGGTTCAGCTGCACAGGGCCCAGCATGTGATGGGTCTCTGCACTCACCTCACTCTTCCAGCAGACATCAAACACAACAAGATTGTTCTATGCTTGTGGAGGAAGGTCTGATGAAAACTCTAGTACAGTTTAAAGGCTATGTACACCCTTGGGGGCATTTTTTATTAGTGCATTATACTTATTTTGACCTACAAATCTCTTTTTCAATTGGTCTTTATTAACCATATGGAATCCTTTTTTGTGTACAAGGCTGAGAAGCTGTACTAGCTGCCTGTGGATTTTTTTAATATTCCATCATCTGAGGAGCAGACAGAGGGCTTATCTCTTCTCTCTCATATCCTAAACACTCATTAAAGCTCAATCCTTACCTTACTGATAAGAATATGGTTTAAATAAGTGTTCATGACCCCTCAGTAGTTTACAAACAAGGCTAATTAGAAGACCGGCACAAAATGAAAGTGAAAGTACCAGTCACCCAGCCTGACAGTTAACCTTTTGTGACTGAAAAGCTCAATATTTTTTATAAAGACTAGTGATGATCGAGCACCGCGATGTTCACCTCCTGCTCGGATGAGGGGAGGGTGTCTGGTCCATAGGGAAATGTCAGAAAATGGTGGAAACAGAAATGGTTAGGGAACAGCATGGGGAGGATGTCTGGATGCATCTTGGATGCCCAAGTCACTGCTATTAAAGATGATGTCCGACTATTACGCCACTTTTACGGAATGACAAAAATACCCCTCAAAAACCCAAGATAACATTGATTTTATAGGAAATATTGGTAGGAAACATAGACTTACTTGGCTGCCAAAAATTACAAGGTACAGGCACTCCAATACACCCTTTATTACACATAAAGGAGGGCATCAGAGACACCCATGAAAAATTATCATTGATGGCCTGCTGCTGACACTCCAAAACAATAAGGGTGACATGCTGCTGACGAGCAGACCGTAAAAAAAATTAAGGTTGACATGCTGCTGCCGAGCTGACTGTTCCAAAAATTTAAGGTGACAATCTGCTGCCGAGCTGACCATCCAAAAAATTTAAGGGTGACACGCTGATGCCAAGCTAACCGCCCAAAAAAAATTATATTCTTGATGTGACATTCTGCTGAAGAGCAGACCAAAGAAGAAATGACCAAGGCACAGGTTATATTTCTGGACACATGCTGGTGTAAGGCGGGGACGGCACACCGGCAAAAATAGTGGCGGCTGGGGACTGCGTAACGAGGGACAGCCGCCGCCATCAGGCTGCGAAAAGCCTCAGTGTCCACCAGCCTGAACGCAACATTTCCAAGGCCAGCAATTTAGAAAGTTGCGCGTTTTGAGCTATGGCCTGTGGGTTGGCGGCAGGGTATTTGCGCTTGCGTTCAAATGCCTGGGGTAAGGACATTTGAACGCTGCACTGGGACATTGAAGTGGATGTGTTAACTGATGGTTCCTGCAAAGGTCCAGGTGCAGGGCGGGAGGCATCTGGGCCTGTGTCTTGATCAGCAGGTAACAGACGGGAAGAGGAGGCAGTGGTGTGACCTGCAGACACAGAACGTGGACCCAGGCGTTCAGCCCACCTTTTAGGGTGCTTTGCTGACATGTGGCGGATCATGCTGGTGGTGGTCAGGTTGCTGGTGTTTACACCCCTGCTCATCTTGGTACGGCAAAGGTTACAAATTACAATCCGTTTATCGTCAGCACTTTCCTCAAAAAACCGCCAGACTGCGGAACACCTACCCCTTGGCAAGGGGGCTTGCAGCAAGGGGCTGCTGCGGGGAACAGTTGCGAGCCTGGTTTGCGTGGCCTGCCTTCTCCCTTTTGCCACCCCACTGCCTCTTCCAGCCTGTTGCGCTGCTGTGGATCCCTCCCCCTCCCCACCGTCATCTTCTTCAGACTGTGTTTGCTCAATAGGTTGAGAATCAGGGCACAATATCTCCTCATGTCCCACTTCAAGCGGCCTTGGCAAGAGGCCCCAGCCAAGGAACGGTAATGAAAAAAGCTCCTTGGAATATCCCAATGTGGGATTAGTTCTTTGCCTAGACTCTGCATGGTGGGAGGAAGGAGGATCAGGGTGAGGATGCGGTTGCCCAGACTCTTGGCTACTGAGACTGGACTTTGTGGAAGAGAGGGTGGTGCTGAAAGGAAGCTGGAAGCATTATCAGCTGAAATCCAACCGACTACCTGCTCGCACTTGTAAGGCAACAAGAGTTGTGTCTTGCGCCGCCCTGCAAACTGTGACATGAAGCTAGGAGTTTTAGATGACTTTGTTTCTTGGGCTCTGCCAGCAGGCACAGTTTCACCGCGCCCAGAGCCATGGCCTCTGCGTTCACCATCAGCAGCATGCCCATTTCCCCGTCTCTTAGTGCTCGCCTTGCGCATATGGTATAGTATATATGCAACTTGGTCACAACTACAGTACTGCAGATTTTTATTAACTGTATGATCAGAAAAATTTAAACGAATGTGCAATATTCTGAATGCGCAAACGTTATAGAGCAGCCTCAAATGAGGAACTGAAATTAACGGTATTAAATGTAACAACGGATGTCAGCTACATAGACTTTTGAACGGTTGTAATATGCTGTGCACCTTGTGTTACTGACACAACTTGGGTTTTTTTTTGCCACCCAAAAAAAAAAAAAAAAGCTGACGTATTTCACAACGGACTTTGGTCTTTTTGGAACAGAAACAATCTTTCTACCTACCCAAATCCTATCCCTATAGTTTAATTCCCTCCTTGGGCAAATTAAACTGCAGACGCAAATGAGGAACTGCGGCCTAAATTATCGGTATTAAATGTAACAACGGATGTCAGCTACATAGACTTTTGAATGGTTCTAATACACTGTGCACCTAGTGTTACTGACAGGGCACACTTGGGTTCTTTTTGCCACCAAAAAAAAAAAAAAAATGCAGAAGGATTTAACAATGGACTTTTGTGTCTTTTGAACAATGATACTAACCCTGCCTATAGAAATTCTATCCCTACACAAGTCCGTAAAATGCGCAAATGTTATACAGCAAGACGCAAAAGAAGTACTGCGGGCTTAACAGCAGAAATTATAGCAAAGTATGTCAGGTAGATAGTATACAGAGAGTATCCTACAGCATGCAGCAGCAGTACATGTGGCATTAATGTCAGGCCACCTAGTGCTATTTTCACCACCTTTAAAGTCCTCCAAAATAATAAAATGTAGGTTTGTGCCAGATATAATAGCCCTTAAAAGGGCTTTTGGGTCTTTGTTTAGCTATTTCTATCCCTGCCTAGCGTGCTTCTCTCCCTACACTGTCTGTCCCTGCAACAGCAGCTCTCCCTGTCTAACACTGATCGGGTCACATGTCACCGAGTGCTTTATAGCCTCGATTACATGTGACCCGGCCAGCCAATCAGTGTAATGCCAGTAGCTAAGATGGCTACTGGCATTACACTGAATGCCATCCCTCCCTGCACGCTAATTGGCTAATTAGCGTGCAGGGAGGTGACTCGAGCATGGCGCTCGAGCACACGCGGTATTCGGCCGAATACCGCGTGGTCCCGAGCACCGCCATGTTCGGCCAAATAGTGTATTCGGCCGAACATGTTCGCTCAACACTATTAAAGACCAACTGAAAATATGATTTTTAGCCAAAAATAAGTTAAATGCAATCATTAAAAAATTGACTCCAAAGGTGTACATAGC
>ONZH01008250.1:0-17095 GCA_900303285.1 Rhinella marina
GGTTCAAATGAATAATTAAATTATTTAAACATTCTAAAATGAAAAAAATGTAGCCTTTCACAAGGAAGCATCTGAAAACTAATATAAGCAATGCTTTTTGACATTCATACAATACCAGCTATGCACAGATGAGTAAACACAGCTCCATGCTGTTTCTTTTATTATTTTCTTTGAGGCTGATAAATGTTTGTCGCATAAACAAGTACTGGGGCAGTACATAAAAATCACAAGTTCTCGTAGCAAAAGTCAAAATGTCTCTTTCCAAAAGAAATAAAAAAATAAAATCCTTCCTATGTTTAAAAATTAGTGCTATCATAAGGGTACAGCCATACGTGGCCACCTTTTAGCCAAGCGCCATGCGGTCATACAAGATGCAGCAACATATTAACTAATTAGAAACAAATTGTATATCCAGTGTTTATTGTTAATGGCCACCCTGTTTGCTGCTTACTGCGTGGCCTTCAACAATGAACACTGAATAAATAATGTAGATCTACAGGGTGGACCATTTAGATGGATACACCTAAATAAAATGGGAATGGTTGGTGATATTAACCTCCTGCTTGTGGTACATTAGTATATGGGAGGGGGGGAACTTTTCTGGGAGGGGGGAAGTCGGACCTTTTGGATCCAATTTTAGTTTTTTTAATGGGAAGAGGGTCATCTGACACATCAAACTTATTGAGAATTTCACAAGAAAAACAATGGTGTGCTTGGTTTTAACGTAACTTTATACTTTCATGAGTTATTTACAAGTTTCTGACCACTTGTGTTCAAAGTGCTGTCCATTGTGTTGATATCAATGCAACCCTCTTCTCCCACTCTTCACACACTGATAGCAACACTGCAGAAGAAATGCTAGCACAGGCTTCCAGTATCCATAGTTTAAGGTGCTGCACATCTCGTAATCTTCACAGCAAAGACAATTGTCTTTCAGATGACCCCAAAGATAAAGTCTAAGGGGTCAGATCGGGGAGACCTTGAGGGCCAGTTCAACTAGCCCACGACGACCAATCCACTTTCCAGGGAAACTGTTCATCTAGGAATCTCGGACCTGATACCCATAATGTGGTGGTGCACCATCTTGCTGGAAAAACTAGGGAACTGCCAGCTTCAGTGCATTAAAGAGGGGAAACACATCATCATGGTAGCAGTTGAATGGTCCCCTAGTCTCCCGATCGACCCCCTTAGACTTTATCTTGGGGTCATTGAAGGCAAATTGTCTATTCTGTGAAGATACGAGATGTGCAGCACCTGAAACTATGGATACTGGAAGCCTGTGCTAACATTTCTTCTGCGATGTTGCTATCAGTGTGTAAAGAGTGGAAGAAGAGGGCTGCATTGACAATACAACACAATGGGCAACACTTTGAACACATTTATAAGTGGTCAGAAACTTGTAAATAACTCATGAAAGAATAAAGTTACGTTAAAACCAAGCACACCATTGTTTTTTCTTGTGAAATTCTCAATAAGTCTGATGTGTCACATGACCCTCTTCCCATTGAAAAAACTAAAGTTAGATCCAAAATGGCCGACTTCAAAATGGCCGCCATGGTCACCACCCATCTTGAAAAGTTCCCCCCTCCTATATACTAATGTGCCACAAACAGAAAGTTAATATCACCAACCATTCCCATTTTATTTAGGTGTATCCATATAAATGGCCCACTCTGTATAATTAGTTAATAAGATGCTGATGCAGCTTGTACATCCGCATGGCACTAGGCCGCAAGATACCTTAAAGTGTCTAAATCTCAGCAGAGATAGAGAGGGACATATGCTAACCTATTTACATCACTTTGGTGGCGTAAATAGGTTACATTTTTTGGCGCACACCATTTGTCCTGAAAAAAGTGTGATATTTCCCCTTTCATGACACTTTTTAGAAGTGGTGAAAAAAGGGGATGTCCTCTAGGTGTGTAAGCCATATTTATCTTTCTTCACATCAATTTTCTGGTATGAAGGAAGACTTGAATCTATGGCAGCTAGGAGGCTACTGTAAATTTAAACGTGTTGCATGGCACGGCCAGAAGGTGCGCCAATTATATGAGAGACATGCGCTTCTGCATAAATTTAGCCCACACTCCAGCAGCACAAGCATTCAAGACTGTCATACCCCCAAGTGTCTAAAGGTGTTAACCAGACTTCTAAATTTGCTGGCCTATCTTTAGGATGTGTTGTCAATGTTAGATAAAAGGGTGCTGACTTTCAGCGCCCCACCGATCAGCTGTTTGAAGGAGCCCAAGCAGTTAGGCAAGCATTGCAGCCTCTTAATTCTTTCCTTTGGTCCAGACATTAGTTTACATTGCAGAAAACCATGCTTTTAGTAGTGACGGTGCATCGTATTACAATTTTGTCCTATAAACTTTGTACTCTTCAAATAACCGAGTGACGGGAGTACCGATAGTCAAATACCCATATAATACTGATGGGTAAAAATCAATCTTATTTTAACTTATATGATAATTGCAAGGTATCTTGCAACTTTATTTCCCATATGGATTCATTGAAGTTGCATGTGAATTGTTATC
The DNA here is from genome assembly GCA_900303285.1 of Rhinella marina. NCBI lineage: Eukaryota > Metazoa > Chordata > Amphibia > Anura > Bufonidae > Rhinella > Rhinella marina. The sequence goes on from ONZH01008250.1 coordinate 2,535, forward strand.
TGTATAGATAACACAGGATCTTCTATTCATAATAGTGATGACAAGAGCTCGCCAAATGACCCTCTCCCTTCCATATTAATCACTGAGTAATCCTCTGTTCATTGTATCTGTAGATTATGTGGCTGATGTAAAGCATGTCTCTGAATGCTGTTAACTGTGATATAAGCAAAATAGCTGCTCCCATACTTAAATTCAGAAATAGAATTTTAAAAAATCAAAACAGATTAGAACAAAAGAATATGCATCACTTCCCGATTTTAATGATAAAAATATATTATGTCTAGTGAGCATGCTTGTCCGAACTCGCTGTTCGGTCGGGCATGCCTACGCTCGGGTCCGCTCGGTGTTCGGCCGAACACCGCGTGTGCTCGAGTGCAATGCTCGGGTATGCTAATGCGTACAAATTTTTATGCTACTGCTACGCATTGTACGCTAATGCATACAAATTTTTATGCTAATGCTACGCATTGTACGCTAATGCGTACAAATTTGTATGCTAATGCTATGCATTGTACGCTAATGCGTACGAATTTGTATGCAAAATTGGCATGCTATATGCGTAACATTAGCATACAAATTTGTACGCATTAGTGTACAATGCGTAACATTAGCATTGCTAATGCTACGCATTGTGCGCTAATGCGTACAGATTCAGTTAATTAGCATACTTTAACGAGTGAAAGAGGAGAATTTGCGATTCTGACCTTTTCCCTGGTCTTCTCCCATTGACTTACATTGTGCTCAGGTGCTCTGTAGAGCACTCGAGAATCACCAAGTGTTCTACCAGAGCACCCGAGCACACGAGAACTTTGGTGCTCAATCAACACTAATCATGTCCTGTATCCGGGATTCTGCACTGAAACCATAAAATATACACACACAGCAGTGTAGTCTATGTTAATTTTCCTTGCAGTTTTCTTTGAGTGTCCATATCAAATCCATGCCAAAATGTATTATTTGCATTCCAAAGGATGAAATCTGCACTGAAAATCACACAAACAATTGACATGCTGTGGTATTAAAAATCCACACCGCGGGTCTTTTTCCATGCTGAAAATTTCTACATCTTGTACATTACATTTTGAACATATCATCTACAAAGCTGGTAGTGTGTTATGATGCAAATTTTCCACACAAAACCAATGTGTAAAAGCAAAAGGTAATGTGCACCATCTGCATATATTGTATACCCTAAAGAGGTAGTTCATCAAAGGCTATATGCCAGTCTTGTTGTCTACAAAATTTGTAAAGTTTTGCACAAGTGTTATTCGGGACTGCTATTTGTGACTTTATTTCACATTTTACGATGCTCTCATCTCTTTTCAAAAGTGTTGGTGGTGAGCAGACCAACCTCCTCCACATGTTTGCTGTGTCCCCTACATAGCTTGTGGCAAACTGCAAATGAGACTTATTATGGCTTGCTGTCAAAAATGGCTACTCCTGCATAAAATCCAGATTTGTGGAGTACACAACTAATAGTTATCATGTGGACAGATTCTTCCACCTGAGCTGTGGATCTCTGCATGAGCCTCTTATCTGCTTCTCAAATTAGTGTTTTCCTTGCCTGGGCTGTCAGTTTAGGTGGACGGCCATGTCTTGGTAGGTTTGCAGTTGTCTCAAACTCCTTCCATTTTCAGATGATGGATTGAACAGTGCTCCGTTAGGCATTCAAAGCTTGAGATATCTTTTTGTAACATAACCCTGCTTTATACTTCTCCAAAACTTTATCCCTGACCTGTCTGGTGTGTTCCTTGGTTTTCATGATGCTGGTTGATCACTTATGTTATCTAACAAACCTCAGAAGCCTTCACAGAACAGCTGTAGTTATACTGAGAATACATTACACACAGATGGACTCTATTAACTAATTGAGTGACTTTTAAAGGCCATTGGTCACACTGGATTTTAATTAGGGGTATCAGAGTATATGGGGCTGAATAGAAATGCACAAAACACTTTTCAGATTTTTATTTATTAAAAATTTTGAAAACCATGTATCATTTTCTTTTCACTTCACATACGTGCTACTTTGTATTGGTCTATCATATAAAATCCCAATAAAATGCATTCACGTTTGTGGGTGTAATGTGAAAAAAATGTGAAAATGTTCAAGGGGTATGAATATTTTTTCAAGACACAGTATGTAGTGTAATTGACTCAAGAAACTGGCATAAATTATGGTACAAGTCTATACCAGCTTAAAGCTGGCATATATTTGCCTGTTTGACTCATCAACTGTCAGAAAGTATGCCAAACAGTGGCGTAGCTATAGGGGTCGCAGCGGTCGCAGTTGCGACCGGGCCCCTAAGCCAGGGGGGCCCCGAGGGACCCCCTTGCCACTTGCAGGGCTGCACCGCCAATTAGACAGGTGCGGCGCGGCCCTGCGCACAGAGGGGGGTGGCGGCGGGGCAGAGGGAGATGAGCGCTTCCATTATGGAAGCGCTCATCTCCATAGTCCATCTGTATCGCCGTCCTCAGGACGGCGATACAGATGCCTGTATTGTACTGCGGGGCAGGGGAGGGAGAGGCGTCTCCCCTGCCCATTCCTCTGATAGGCTGCAGGCACTAGGCCTGCAGCCTATCAGAGGCCGGCTCAGGCGGCGCAATGACGTCATCGCGCCGCCTGAGCCGTACAGCGCGGGACACAGGCCAGCGCGGGAAGAGGCCTGCATCGCATCGCTGCCATCCTGATGGAGGTAAGTATTAGTGTTCTTTTTTTTTTATTGTAGCACGGACCGGAGCTCTATTGGGGGCACTGGGGGCATTTTTAGGGGCAAATGGGGGCATTTTTACTGGCACATGGGGCACTGGGGGCATTTTACTGGCACTGGGGGTATTTTTCCTGGCACATGGGGGCACTGGGGGAATTTTTTTCCTGGCACTGGGGCATTTTTACTGGCACATAGGGCACTGGGAGCATTTTACTGGCACTGGGTGCATTTTTACTGGCACACGGGGACACTGGGGGCATATTTACTGGCACATGGGGGCACTGGGGGCATTTTACTGGCACTGGGGCATTTTTACTGGCACATGGGGCACTGGGGCATTTTTACTGGCACTGGGGCATTTTACTGGCACATGGGGCATTTACTGGCACTGGGGGCATTATTACAGGCATGGGGCCATTTTACTGGCACAATGGGGGCACTGGGGGCATTTTTTTACTGGCACATGGGGCACTGGGGCATTCTTACTGGCACTGGGGGGCATTTCTTACTGCACTTGGGGGCATTTCTTTATGGCATGGGGGCACTGGGGGAATTTTTACTGCACTGGGGGGCCATTTTTCTGGTACATGGGGACACTGGGGCATTTCTTACTGGCACATGGGGGCACTGGGGCATTTCTTACTGGCACATGATTTGGGGGGAATCAATGGGGGGAACTTCTGGAACATTATTGGGGCATTCTTACTGGCACATAATTTGGGGGCATCTATGGGTGGGGAGCACTTCTTACTGGCACATTATTGGGGTGAAATTTTGGGGGCACTTCTTACTGGCACATTGGAAGCATTATTACTTCTGGGGCACAGTGGGGACATTAGTACTGTTGGGGGCACTATTACTAACAAGTGCACTCTGGCAGAGAATTATTAGTTGGGACTTTGGGGGGCACTATTACTGTTGGGGCACCCTGGCACAGTATCAGCGCCGTTATTTCTGGGGGACGTTATGTTCACACTATTACGGGACACTATTTGCTGGGCGCAGTTATTTTAGGACACTGCATGCCAATAATTATTGAAGGGCACTATCTGTGTGGTACTAGTGGCACAGTACTGGGGGTGGTAGAATGATTCGTCCAGAAGACGGGAGGATGATGGAAAAGTAGTAAACTAAGATTTTTTTCTGTCAAACTGCAGAGATGAGAAATGGCTGAAAAATGGCGTCTGGTCTGAAAGGAGAAGATGAGGAAAGAGAAGATCTACTTCAGAGGAGACGTCACTGGATGTAAGAGGTATGGGGTATGGGGCGCTGTATTAGGCTACATTCACACGAACATTGTGTTTTGCAGTCTGCAAATTGTGGATCCGCAAACAAAGGATGATGTTCCGTATGGCATCCGTTTTTTTTTGCAGATCCACTGTAACAATACCTATCCTTGTCCGCAAATGGACAAAAATAGGAATGGACATACAGATGCGGACAGCACACAGTGTTCATTGAAGTGAATGGGTCCGCATCTGAGCCGCAAAATATGCAGACCGGAGGCTGCAAAAACGGGCACAAACAACTGTGGTGTGAATGTAGCCTTACCCTATATGTTCTGTAGTGATATACGTAATGTTAGGAGGGAAAAGGTTAGGGTGATAATTTGGCATGGGTGGGGGGTTCAATTTTTGACTTGGCCGGCAGAAAAGCTAGGTGCACCAGCGCTGGGGGGGGGGGGGGCGGCAGCTGTACTCTTGCACCAGGGCCCATGAGCCTTTAGCTACGCCCCTGATGCCAAACGTAACACTAGGTCTGTGATACTTCAAGGGGAACTAAATCCAGAAAAACATAAATAACACATATGCATTTAATCTATAGTGCACACACAGCTATGTCTGAAAGGTGTTCCCCAAACTGCATTAAGCAGTTAGCTAAGGAATGGATTGGTGAATGTGCCTGAGATCACAAACACACACTGAACAGGAAGTCCAGCCACACAGAAATGTCAGAAGATGGATATGCTTGCAATTCTATAGGAGTCACTAACCTTGGTCTCCCCAGCCACTTTCTCTCCCACTGCCCTGAGACCTATTCAACCTTTTCAACTTGCCCATCCCACTCTAGCCAAGTTTGTTTTACACCATTTACCCATTGAGACAGAGCTCAGCATTGCAGAGTTGTAGTTCCCTCTTTTTATACCAATCTCCTTATAATGTCCACTTTTGTCCTATTATAACAGTCTGGTCATGTTGAGCGTTTTAGTTCTCTCCTCTTATACCCTTTTCTACGTAATGTCAAGAGATGCCCCAACATGCTGGAAGTTGCAGTTATTTCCTCTTATACACCTCATCTTATAATGTCCACTGAAGCCCCATCATAACGACCTTACACACTTCAGTAATAATGAGTATAAATAGAGAAGAAAATCTAATAGATTTCTGACAGAAGGGGACAGTTCCGTCGGAACAGTCATTTTTATCTTACGCACTGTCATTACAAACCATTGTCTGGGTTAAATTTGTATATATTTGAATAGGGATGAGGATTTATTTTGGTGAATTAGGTATTCTGTTGTGTATCACAGTTCCACATGGCTATAACTAGGATTGAACAAATCAAAGTATCTGGAGAGGACCTCAATCAGAATTTCAGGAAAAATTTGATTCACCGTGAAGCCAAATTCCTCATACTTCGTGGTCAAAAATCATTTTCCCTGAAATGGCTGTAAAAAAACACATACTCACCCCATCCATTTGAGCACAAAAAGGCCGCAATGGCCATCTGGATCGAAGATCCTGCGCAAGAAAATCTCATGTGCGTTGACATGCGGTATCACTACGCCGGCCATATGACATCATCATGCACCATGCGAGATTTCGTGTGGTGTCTTCAACCAAGATGACCACTGCAGCCTCTTCGCACTCGAATGGATAAGGTGGGTATTAATAAATATATATATATATATATATATAATTTTATTTTATTTTTTTAATGGATTCACCCCTGAAAGCCCTCCTTATTATTCTCAAATGCAGCAATCAGTGATGAGGGGTTCAATGACGGTGGGTGGCGCAATCACCATTCCCCACCATTGTGCCTGCTGCTTACAAAGAAATGCACTTTTTGACAAAGTCATTTTTTATGAAGCACATTTCTTTGTGAAATTCAGTGAAGCAACCGAATTGAACTTTTCAAAACTTTGCTCAGCACTAATTGTAATCCAGCTTTCCTGGGATCGTAAAAGGCAAATCTGCCTAGCTGTGGCACTATATAGGAGTGAGGATGGGTATTTGTCTTGGTAAATTTTGTATTCTGCAGTGTATTACATTTCTACATCCCAGGAACCTGAAAGGAAGATCTTGTATTCTGCAGTCTATTACAGTTCCGCATGATTTTAACCCAGATTTCCTGGGATCCTGACAGGCAAATCTGTCTAGATGTGGCACTATTTAGGAGTGAGAAGAGAGATTTTTTTGGTAAATTTAGTTTTCTGTAGACTATTACAGATCCACATGGTAGTAACCCAGCTTTCCCAGGAACCTGAATGGCAAATTATCTTAGCCACGGCACTATTTAGGAGTGGCAATGGGGATTTATCTTAGTAGATTTAGTATTCTGCAGCCTATTACAGTTCCACATAGTGGTAACCCAGCTTTCCCACTAAACTGAAAGGCAAATCTATCTAGCTTTGGCACTATTTAGGAGTGATGAAGGGGATTTTTCTTGGTAGATTTAGTATTCTGCAGTATATTACATTTCCACATGATTGTAACCCAATATATTTTGTATTACTAACTAGGACATTCCTTGCAATAAAATAGCCACTCTGGCTGTGTAGACAAAAGTTAACCAGACTAAATCCAGCCCACTCCTCCCATACTTCCTGGCTTCCATGCACTAGCATCAGAATGGGAGAGGAAGGGAGGTTGAAGACATGGCTGCAGTCTGAGAGAACAATGCACTGCTTTTCTATTGTATTTGGCATGGTCTGCAATTGTGATATCTAACGAGACAAAAGCAAATAACAGAGATACATAATGATATTATGGTTGTTTTGATATTACAGTATGTTACATTTTGTTCTTTTGGATTCTGACTCACTCCCCTTAAATAACTGTGACATATCTTACTCCAACATACTACTTATTAAAACAGACAATGAGAGTCATCTGCATATAAATACACTACTATTATACTATTAGAATTGCACATAGATATGGCTTCTATAGGGTCCCAGTGACATTAATATGTATAGTGTTTCATGCTGCTTTGCAGTTTAATGGTCAGATCCGCACTATTAATTCAGGCTAGCTAACCAGCAGCTTCTAAGTGAAGTAGTGAACCACACAACATACTGACATGCTACTCTCCCCGACATCACAAAATCAGACTGCATCCTGCAAAAGTGATATAGAGTACACGAGGTATAGTTGATATTGTGGCCAAAATACACAAACCCAATTCACAACCCATGGAAAGGGTGCTCATTATCTTGAGAATTCCTATACTTACATAATCAAATTTTTAAATCTGTATATCAAATTTATAGATTTCTAGTCAAATTATTTAAAATCACAGAAGGAGATTGAAACTGATTTGTAGGGCACAGCCAAACCTTTTTTCTAATAGTAGACAAAAGTTTTCATTTCATGTGGCATGCACCTGCTCTCTTCAAATAGCTACCTCCTGTCATCTAGAAAGTAACTTATCTCCAGCGTTAGTGTATCCATTCATAGAGGCACTACCAAGCTGTACGATTAAAGGGGTTGTGCAGTGTTAGTATAGTATATTGAGGGCCTATCCTCAGTACAGGTTATTAATAGGGGTGAATGAATCGAGCTTCAAATCCCAAATCTGAAGTTGATTCATTGCAAAACTTTGTTTTAATGCTGTACGGAGGAGACCTGTCTCCATACAGCATTAAAATGTATGTGCTTTGCGGGGGCGAAACTTTGGGCTTCAATTCTACAACTTCAAAAACATTTTAAAGCAGTAATCTGTAGTCGGCTTCAGTACCTAGGTACCAGCTGGTACCGAAGTATTAAAACTAAGTTTTGCAACAAAGTTACTTTGGATCTTGGATCCGAAGCTTGATTCACTCACCCCTAGTCATGAGTGTAAGATCAGCAGGGGTCTAACTCCCAGCATCCCTGCCGATTGAGTTAGTTGATAGAAGATACCACGGAACACTTTGTTGGTCCCTTCACTGTTTAATTGCATGTCATCTAACTTGTAGGATGACACGTTTGCGCTACATTGTCCCTCTGCTCATCATTCTCCTAAAGGTTACACTGTTTTTGTGTCCAAGTAGTGTTGGAATGGAAGTGAAACAAATTGACTTCCATCACCAAGTCAGCGCACTGGCCAGGCACAGTGACGTCATCAGTGATGACGTCACTGTGCACGGCCAGCGCGTTGACAGGGTGACATCATCATGCTACTACACAAGATTTTGCGTGGTTTCTTCAATCAAGATGGCCACGACTGCCTCTCTCCGAGCAAATAGATGAGGTCAGTATGTATTTTTGCCAATGATTAACCCCTGAAAAGCCTCATTCAGATTATTTATGTCAGATACTGCGATGAGTGATGAACGTGGCATCTGAGGGGTTAAATGAGGGGGCGTTGCCATTGTCATTTCCCGTCATTGTGCCTGCTACATACAATAGAATGCGATTTTTTATTAAGTCATTCATAATAAATCAATGGGGACATTTATCAAATTGGTGTAAAGTAGAACTGGCTTAGTTGCCCATAGCAACTCATCAGATTCCACCTTTCATTTTTCTCCTCTCCTTTGGAAAATGAAAGGTGGAATCTGATTATGATCACGCAAAGAAGAAAAAAAAAACGACACTCACCAAAGTCTCCCTTAATCTTCAGGCTTTTATTTCTTGTATAAATGACATAAAAACAGGGTTACTGAGCGAACGCCATTGAGTGCATGCAGGAATGAGCAGCGACAGCCATTTCGCGCTAATTGCGCTTCCTCTGGCCGCTCCTTGATGACGAATCTTCGCCACCGCCTCTTATACTGCTGCAGACCTGATGCACTGAAACAGAACCGCAGCATAAAATAGCTAAGCAAAAAAGCCACAAAAAGTTCGCAAACTGTACGCCAAATGTTCGCAGAACGTTCGCAAAACATTCATTGAATATCTGCTGAACATTCGCAAAATATTCGCACAACATTCAAAGTCTGCGATCCGAAACAGGGGCATATATTGAAGACATATAACAGACCCTAAAGTCTCAATCGCCAATAAATACACTAACGTCATTTCTATCGTTCATGCCGAGTGGACCCAAAGCCCCTGACCTAATGATCCATTTCGCCTCCTTCTGCAGCAGAAATCTGTGTCTGTCGCCTCCCTGGGGTGGTGGGTGTATCATTTCAATACCCGCAAAACTCAAAACACTCATGTTACCATGATGTACCCCCCTAACATGTTCTATTAACCTCGGGCAACCTTTTCCAGAGGAAATAGAGTTCAGGTGCTCTCTGAATCTCTCATACAAGCATCTTATAGTTTTTTTTAATTCTAAGGATTGGTTCACAAAACCTTCTTGAGTGGCGTTAATTCTTCTCAGCCTAACAAATTGGCCATAGTTATCTGCCTTCTTAACACTATCAGGATGGAAACTGTCGTAGTGGAGCAAGGAATTGGTCGCCGTGGGTTTTCTATAACCCCTGGTGACCAATCCGTCGCCTTCCACCAGGACAGTAACATCCAGAAACTCCAACTGTTTTAGCCCCAAATTTATGGGTAAAACGCATGTTCATGGCATTATGTTCATTTAGATACTGTGTGAAGTCTATAGCCTCCTTCTCTGTCCCTGACCATATAATAAAGTTGTCATCGACATATCGCAGAAAGGTGTGAATACGATTCAAAAAGGGGTTGTTAACTGAATATATATATATATATATATATATATATATATATATATATATATATATCTATCCTCAAAGATAGCCAAGAAGATATTGGCAAACGTTCATGTCACGGGCGTACCCATGGCCGTACCATACTTTTTTTTAAACCATTGGTTTCCAAACCAGGTATTATTAGACAGAACAAAGAATAGGGCCTCTCTAACCGAGTCTCTAAATATTCTATCTTTCCCAATATTCTCAAGCATTTCTACTACAGTACATACTCCTGTTTCCTGGGGGATCCGGGTATATAAACTCTCGACATCTAGGGAAAAGAGACTCAAATCTTTACGCCACTGAATAGATTTCAACGCGCAAAGAAAGTCATTAGTGTCACCTAAGAGAGATGGTACCTCTTTTAATACTGGTCTCAGGAGCCAGTCCAAATACTTGGATAAGGGTTCAGTCACTGAGCCAATCCCTGACACGATAGGATGTCCAGGGGGTTGGCTCAGTGATTTATGCACCTTAGGTAGGAAATACCAGGACGGCTTGACAGGGAAGGCTGGAATCTGATTATTATTACTATTACTATTATTATTATTATTATGGGCAACTAAGCCAGTTCTACTTTACACCAGTTTGATAAATGAATAAAATTTCTTTGTGAATTTCGGTGAAGTAGCCAAATGGAATTTTTGACAGCTTCGCTCATCTCTATGTCCGAGTATTGAACTTTGTGGGACACTAGTGATGGTGTACATTTATTTTCAAGTAGCTAGCATGTAATGGTGAACCCACTTTCAAAGGATTGAGGTCATTCTTTCACTTGATCTGAAGTTCAGAGGTATTCACTTAAAATAGAGGTCTTCTCATTTAGCACAAGGAGATGATACGGGACCTCTGTCACTCATATGAGTTGGTACACATACAGTGCTTTGCGAAAGTATTTGGCCCCCTGGAACTTTTCAACCTTTTGCCACATTTCAGGCTTCAAACAAAAAGATAAAACATTTTCAATTTTTGGTGAAGAATCAACAACAAGTGGGTCACAATTGTCAAGTGGAATGAAATTTATTGGATCATTTAAACTTTTTTTGTAATAATAAACTGAAAAGTGGGGCGTCCAAAATTATTCTGCCTATTTACTTTCAGTTCAGAAAACTCACTCCAGAAGTTCATTGAGGATCTCTGAATGATCCAATGTTGTCCTAAATGACTGATGAAGATAAATAGAATCCACCTGTGTGTAATCAAGTCTCCGTATAAATGCACCTGCTCTGTAATAGTCTCAGGGTTCTGTTTAATGCACAGAGAGCATCATGAAGACCAAGGAACACACCAGGCAGGTCCGTGATACTGTTGTGAAGAAGTTTAAAGCCGGATTTGGATACCAAAAGATTTCCCAAGCTTTAAACATCCCAAGGAGCACTGTGCAAGCGATCATATTGAAATGGAAGGAGTATCAGACCACTGCAAATCTACCAAGACCTGGCTCTCCCTCTAAACTTTCATCTCAAACAAGGAGAAGACTGATCAGAGATGCAGCCAAGAGGCCCATGATCACTCTGGATGAACTGCAGAGATCTACAGCTGAGGTGGGAGAGTCTGTCCATAGGACAACAATCAGTCGAACACTTCACAAATCTGGCCTTCATGGAAGAGTGGAAAGAAGAAAGCCATTTCTCAAAGATATCCATAAAAAGTCTCATTTACAGTTTGCCACAAGCCACCTGGGAGACACCACAAACATGTGGAAGAAGGTTCTCTGGTCAGATGAAACCAAAATCAAACTTTTTGGAAACAATGCAAAATGATATGTTTGGCATAAAACAACACAGCTCATCACCCTGAACACACCATCCCCACTGTGAAACATGGTAGTGGCAGAATCATGGTTTTGGCCTGCTTTTCATCAGCAGGGACAGGGAAGATGGTTAAAATTGATGGGAAGATGGATGGAGCCAAATACAGGACCATTCTGGATGAAAACATGTTGGAGTCTCAAAAGACCTGAGACTAGGATGGAGATTTATCTTCCAACAAAACAATGAACCCAAACATACAGGAAAATCTACAATGAAATGGTTCAAAAATAAATGTATCCAGGTCTTAGAATGGTCAAGTCAAAGTCCAGACCTGAATCCAATTGAGAATATGTGGAAAGAGCTGAAAACTGCTGTTCACAAACGCTCTCCATCCAACCTCAAAGAGCTTGAGCTGTTTGCAAGGAAGAATGGGCAAGAATTTCAGTCTTTAGATGTGCAAAACTGATAGAGACATACCCCAAACGACTTGCAGCTATAATCGCAGCAAAAGGTGGCGCAACAAAGTATTAATGCAAGAGGGCCGAATAATTTTGCACGCCCCACTTTTCAGTTTTATTATTACAAAAAAGTTTAAATGATACAATAAATTTCGTTCCACTTCACAATTGTGACCCACTTGTTGTTGATTCTTCACTAGAGATGAGCGCGCATACTCGTCCGAGCTTGATACTCGTTCGAGTATTAGGTACTCGTAAGTGCTCGCTACTCGAACGAGTATCTCGCCATGCTCGTGGAAATGGCATCTCCCACCTTTTGAATTTTTTGCGGCTATAAACTCAGCCAATCACAAGCCAGGAGACTCTGCGGTAAACCCAGCATCACGTGGGGCCCTTACATGTTGATAGCAGGGGTTGGCTGGCCTGATCAGGTGACCCTGGAATATACTAGTGACTGCCCGCGGTGCTCGGCTCAGTCGCTGCCTGGATGCGTTAGGGACAGATCTGCAGTGTGATACAGGGAGAGTGTTAGGGTGTTCTACTAGATTTGTGTTAGGCAGGAGTGATTTTAAAAGAACCCAACAGCCCTTGTTAGGGCTACAAGACCCTTTTTTTTATCTGCTTGTGGCTGGGCTTGCTGGCACTAGTAGTGCAGCTACCTCCATATTTGCAGCATTTTGCAGGGAGACTGGAAAAAGTTTATTTTTTGGCTCTCAATGACACACATCCATTTCAAACAGCTAAGTGGGCAATTTTTTTGTGTTTCATTGAAATAGGCACAGTCTTCAGAAGATTTTTTTCTGTCTAACTGATAGATAGTGGAAGTCACAGTACAAAATCCTTTAGTTTGCTCTCAGTGATACAAATCCATTTCATACAGCTGTGTGGAACCATTCTGTGTGTCACAGTTCAGCTGGCCAGTCACCACAAACCACAATCCGTATTTTCTGTCCAGGCGACCCATACTGTACGTCACGTAATAAAATACGGTCTTTTGCTTTCACTGATACAGTTACATTAGAAAAATCTCTGTGCGACTTTTGTCCGGACTGTGTGGAATCATTCTCCTCAAGTCTACAATGAGGAGTGGACGTGGATGTCTGATATCTGCCAGGTGTTGAGCAACTTTTAGGAGTCACAGATGGTCAGTGGCGATGCCGCCATTATCAGCCTCACCATCCCGCTGCTTTGTCTGTTGAAAAACTCACTGCTCAGCATGAAGTCAGATGCTTTGCGCTTGTCACAAGATGGTGGACGAAGATATGTCGTTTGATAGTCAGAGCACCCTCCGGTCTGTTTCTCAGTGCGTATCGGAGGAGGGGGATGAGGATGAGGAGGAAGAGGAGGATAATGTCGGCGAGACAGAAGAGGGTACCAGTGCTCAGTCCTTAACTTGAGCGTGTATGGGCTGAAGAGGAGGACTTGGAGGAGGAGGAAATGGAGAGTCAGGCCAGTGAGGAGAGGGAATTCTTGCGTGTTGGGACTCTGGCGCACATTACAGACTTCATGTTAGGCTGCCTATCCCGTGACCCTCGCGTTAGAAGAATTTTTTCCAACACTGATTACTGGGTGTTCACTCTCCTGGACCCACGGTACAAGCAGAACCTTTCCACTCCTCATCCCTGTAGAAGAAAGGAGTATGAGAGTGAATCAATATCAACAGTCCCTGGTGCACAAGCTGAAACAATCCTTCCCATCTGACACCGCTAGCGGCAGAGGGCGTGCTTCTGTTGGCCAAGTAGTGGGGGAGAGGAGGCGAGCAGGCAGCTTGTCCAGCACTCGCAGGGGAACGCTCTCCAAGGCCTTTGCCAGTTTTATGTCACCCCAGCAAGACACTGTCACCTGTCCCCAGTCTCGGCAGAGTAGGGGTGAGCTTTACAGAAATTGGTGAGGGAGTACCTAGCTGACCATACCAACGTCCGTAGCGATCACTCTGCTCCATACAACTACTGGTTTCAAAGCTGGACACGTGGCCTGAACTGGCGCTGTACGCCTTGGAGGTGCTGGCCTGCCCTGCCGCTAGCCTGTTGTCAGAGCTGGTATTCAGTGCAGCTGGTGGCATCATCACCGATAAGCGTACACGCCTGTCAACTGACAGCGCTGACAGGCTGACGCTTATTAAAATGAACAAAGCCTGGATTTCACCGGAATTCAAATCTCCTCCGGGGTAAAGCAGCTAAAGATTAACATTACTTTTGTATCCGATTCCTCTTCTCTACTCCTCCTACTCCTCCTCCTCCTTGTCGTCTTTGCCTAACGCTGACCCAAAACGCAATTTTTTAAAGGTCCAACTGGCACTCTTTTACGACAATTTTTCCGGAGGGCCCCCTACAGGCCCTCTCTCCAAACAATTTTTCCGGAGGGCCACCTACAGGCCCTCTCTCTAAACAATTTTTCTGGAGGGCCACCTACAGGCCCTCTCTCCAAACAATTTTTCCGCAGTATCAACTACAGACACTGTAAAACAATGTTTCAGGAGCATCAGACAGACAGACAATTTTTCAGGAGGCGCAAGTACCGACATTTAAAAAAAAAATTTTTTGCTGAGGATTGACTTTATGAACTCCAAAAGAAAAAAATTTTTGGAGGCTCAACAAAATCCATTCACTGCATTCTCAGTCGGACAAAGTCATTGGTGGTGTAACCGCCATGCTGTGTCAGGCTAAATTTTTGGGTGCTTCACCAGCTACCGCATACTAACTCAGTCACTCTGTTGTCACCGCCGCCATACAGGGCCATGAAAAATGTTTATGTGGTTCGC